>OY720461.1:10310287-10335287 GCA_963082715.1 Harpalus rubripes
CTATTTTTGACCATAGCATACAATGATTTATAAAATTTAATATCTTTATAAGTCTCTAACTCTTTTGCCCATATTCATAAACACTCGTAAAGAATCAAAACGGCACGTTATAATTTTTCACAAATTGAATCAAGATTGACAAATTAAATTTTATTTTTTCTTTCAGTGTCGACTGTTTCTACTCGATAAAAATTATAACGAATCGTTTAAATTTTTACGAGAGTTTATGAATATGAGCATTTATCTTTTAAATATAAAGGAAATCTATAATCAAATCCTACAAAGGATATAATATTGTTTAATATTTATAGTAACATAAATGTCAAAAATGACATTTAACTTTTTTTTAGTTTTAGTTTAAACTTGTGTTTTTGTTCAATATGTAAACCTTAATTGAACTATATTACAAAAAAGAAAAATCGTTTTTTGAATAGTTATCAAGAAAATACAACATTTGTAAGCACCAAAGCATAAATACTAGCATTTTGCAAAGAATCAAATGCTTATGAATTTCATTTTTGCCGAATGGATGAGTTGCAAACTAACTGTAAAATTGTTGATTACAACAATCCTTTTAGATTATAACCTAATACAAATGATTACAAGAATCTATGTAAAAAACGAAATCTAGCATTTTTTGAAGAATTCGAAATATAGTATAAATTTTTTAAATTTAGTTTGCAAATTATACATTATGAGGGGCCTGAAGTATAATTTTGCACAAAAGTGCATTTTAACCACAAAGCGGCACTAAACTTATTTTTTTCTTCAAGATTGTCTCCGTAATTCTAATAATATATTCTTAAGATAATATCAAAACAAATGTCAAATGTGTAAGAAACGACAAACACAAGTTATTGTTTTTTTTATATTTGTCCCTTAATATTTTTTTTCACTCCAGTAAATTAATTACTCTTTTTTTTTTCATGTTCAAAACAATAAAATATGGACGTATCGTTGAAAAGATCAATCGAAGATCAAAAATTCAAGTACTTTTGAAGACCTTTTGGCCGATACAATTTTGCTATTTACCATTTCTTATGTTCAATAACAATAGTATATTGTGTTATTAGGAGTAAACGTGATACTTTGTGTGGCGAGCATGGAAGTTTGCACGACGAGCGAAGCGAGTCGGACAATTGCATGCGAGGCACACAAAAACACTTTTATTCCGAATGACACATTAAATTTTTTTTTCAAGCGCCCTACTTTTCTTTTTATTCGCTAATTCTACGTAGTTTATATGGATACTTATTTATTTTATTTCTACTACGGCGGCGTAGAAATTAGCTATTTCTACTCCGGCGGCGTAGAAATTAGTTATTTCTACGCCGCCGGCGTAGAAATTTCCAGCGGAGTAGAAATGAAACTTCTACCTTGTGAATCAACAAAAAATGCCATTTCTACGACGTTTGAAAAAAAAATATATTTCGTTTTAAAACAATAAATAAGATAATAGGATTATACTTTTTTCACTAATGAGGTTTAAGCAGGTACTACAAACATATAAGGATATTAGCAAACATTTTATAATCTTATTATTGAAACAAGTAAATTTATCCTGCTTATTTGAAAGGGACCAAACATAGGGAATTTCAATTGAGAAGGTACTTACTGATTTATTTCATTGGCTTAATAATAAAAAAAAATCTAATTACATTTTTACTTTCTGATAATGCGTGATAAGACATTCTGGGAAACGAGTATGATCAACTATTTACAAAATTTTTACATGCGCTGTCTACTTCCTGAAATCATAGATTCTAGATCTAGATACAAAAGAAAAATGCCTATTAGAAATCCGCCAAGAGAATAAATTTTTATGAATTAACTGTTTAAATTATATGCGATGTGAAAACTGTTATTATTATTTTATTAATTATATTTACCTATGTAATAATCTTTTATATAATTTTAATTTTTTATGTATAAACAAATAAAAACCATTCAATAATTATGGGTTGAAGTTCTATATTTATTTCGTTTGAAAAACAAACAAATAAATCTTAATTATTTACTCAAGCATTCAAAGTATGCATTTTTGATTCTAAATAATTTTACTTCTTCAGATTATATTCGCCCAAAAAACTGCTTACATTGTAATAATAGTTTATTTATTATTATTATTATTATTATTATTATTATTATTATTATTATTATTATTATTATTATTATTTGTTATCTAACCAAATTAAAAAATATGTAATATTCTATATTTTCATGTAGATAAAAAAAGTGAAAAATAAAATTGTTTTTTACAACATTGATTTGTGCGGCACCATATACCACTACATCAGCATTACATTAAGATTTAGGAATTGGGTGGACAACATTTAAGTTGTACTGTTAGAATCGGCATTTATTTCTTAAAGTTGACCAAATGTAAACTGATTATATTTTGAATATGAGCAGCATTATAGTTGCACTGGTTTGCAGTAACCAGTGCGATCTTAGTTAGTAGTAGGCAGGGTAAGGGTTGCAGTTACCCAAATAATTTATCGTACGTTTCATGCACATTTACATCAAAAACTTGAGGGTCTACTTGCGCTGTGTGATGCAGAGAAACTATACATTTTAAACATGCAAAGAAAAAGATGGAACATTAGGAACGGTCACAGGCCCGCCTGTAATCTGAAAAACTATTTGACTTTACATCCCCCTTAAATGGTTTAATGAAATCGGGATATTGGAGAACTGGTTCGTTAATGAGAAGATTTTTGCATGTATTGAAAAATGCAACGTATTCAGGATTTTTAGTATTTATTTTGGCTCATTTTTGAGACATTTAGTGAAAGGTTTAGTAATTTCCACCAGGTTATTAATAAATTTTCTATATTAGCCCAACAAATCCAAGAATCCTTTTATTTCTGTAAATGTTTTGGGAATAGGATAGAAGTCAAATCTAAGGTGGTGAAATATTGATATTTTCCGAGTTTATCTAATAATGAATTTATATTCGGGATGGGATACTTGTCGTCAATGATTTTCTCATTGAATTTGCGATAGTCAATGACCATCCGCCTTTTTTTCTTGCCGGACGCATCTTATTTTTTAGGGACGATCCACACGGGTGAAGACCACGATGCACGTTTCACGACTTTGAATATTTTAATATTCTAAATTGGTATCGACATCTACGGCTTAAAGAGTAGCCCATCAGAGGTCTATTCATACGACCCATCTATAACAGACATCACAGAGAATCTTGGTGTTTGAAACATCGTTCACGATCTCCAGTTCTGTTACACATAGAGAAGTATATCGCTGCTGAGAATCACTCATAACAGGTCCACTTCAATTATAACTTCAGTTTATCTCAACACTTGCTGCCAGGTATACCGAAGAAATTCATCTCACCTGTATCAGAAGAACCCAGATAATTTTACGAGCTACAAGAATACCTCCGATGGAATGTAGGAGAACATTATCATTATTTAACTATTATTGTAAGTACTTTTAAGTCATATAATAGCCATAATCTTATTAAAGTTTGAGTTCACTGATTCAAAACTAACAATTAAAAAAAATCTGTCCAGTCAATTGAGGACTATACCACAAGGCAACTAACACAATAATTATTATAACTTTATGTCTGAGACTCTATCAGATATTTTGGAAGAAGTGTCTAACTACATATTCGAAAGTATTGAAGATACAGAATATTTAAATACTCAAAGTAATAATATTGAGTTACTCTCTGATTTATTAAATAATTTATCAATTGAATCACAATCAAGTTATTCAATCACAATGGCTACCATTATTCTTAACGACATTAAAACCCTGTGTGAACCAATCCCTGTGTATACAGTAGATATAAAGAACTTGCATGCTTATATTAAAGAATGTGAAGACGTAAAAACCATATTACAAACAAGCTACACATTGAATAACATACAAAAATAAAATGCATTTAGATTATTTAAATCTAAAATTCAAGGAAATGCACAATACATTATTTCGGAAAACAACTTTGTAGGATGGAAAGAATTAAAAACTTACCTCACAAGTAATTTCGAAGATAGGATAATACCAGAACCTTTATTATATAATATATTACATACAAAATTACAAGGAAATATATATACAACTCTGAAAGATATTATGCAAAATTTTGGTAAATATGAAGGAAAAATAGAGACACAGAATTCTGACAAAGCAAAAACAAATTTTTTATTAGATCATGTTTAAAAATTAGTAATACATCATTTCGTTGAATTATTACCAATAAATAACAAAGGATCATTTATAAATGTAGATCCAACTACTCTTGAAGAATGCGAATCATTATTAAATAGTGAATTTAATTACTTATTACATGCGTCCCCTATGAAAACAGTAACAAGTCAAAATTATAAATTCATACCACCTCCTGCAAAATTCCCAGGACAACAATTCCCCAGTGCTCCTATACAGTTAAAACCAAGAACCTCACAACTAATACAACAACCAGAAAGTACACAGAATAGAAATAATTTTGCAATACAAAATATTTATAATTCTGTACATACAAACAGAAATTTTAAACCTCAACCTATGTCAACGCAAACGAAACAAACATTGTCTACACTTATGTCAACACAGTAAATTAATAGACAAAATTACAATAATGAATTAGAAAATGAATCTGAAGACGAATTCTATGCAGAAACAAAGTCATTTGAAAACGAAGAAATTGAAGACGAAAATGTAAATTTTCTAGAACCCTACGAAATAGAATTAAACACGTAATGACATCCAACATAGCAAATATCCCTACAATATTACATGACGTCTTTAAAATTTTAATTGACTTAGGATCCGATATAAACTTTATAAATAATGAACTTGTGAAATCAAAAAAATTTAAAATTATTAATAAACCTGTAACATTTAGAACTGCAAAAGGAAAAGTGACCCTTAAAACTTTAGTAAAATTAAAACTTGGTGAACATATAATCAAATTTTAAATCCATGACTTTCATAAAGAATGAAATGTATTATTTGGAATTAAAATATTAAAACAATTAGACGTAAAAATAGATTTTGCAAATGAAACCTTGATTATGTTAAATAAACAATATACATTTTGTCATCATGCAATTCAAAATACAAATAATTTACAAATACGAGACTCACATTTAAATCTTTCTACAAAAACAAAATTGAACAATTTTGTAAATGAATATTCAGATCTTTTTCCAAAATCTGGAGAAAAACTCTCCGTTACAAACCTAATTAAACATGAAATCAAATTATCAGATGATATACCTGTGTACACAAAAAAATATAGATTGCCCCAAATATACGAACAAGACATTGAGGATGTATATATATATATATATATATATATATATATATATATATATATATATATATATATATATATATAAAATGTTAGACGAACAAATAATTCAAAAATCTCATTCACCCTATAATTCACCTATTTGGATTGTACCCAAGAAAATAGATGCTTCAGGAAAACGAAAAACGAGACTTGTAATTGACTTTAGAAAATTAAACTCAAAAACTAAAGAAGACAAGTATCCCATTCCTAATATAGACACTTTACTAGATAAAATCGGAACTTCAAAATATTTTTCTACTCTTGATCTACATAGCGGATATCATCATATTGAAATGAAACAACAAGACACTATGAATTGGTACGTATGCCTTTTGGTTTAATGAATGCTCCTGCAACTTTTCAACGTATGATATGATAAACATTGCACTTAGAGATTTAGTTAACAAAATATGTTTGGTATATCTCGATGACATTATATTTGGAAATACAGTTGACGAACATATAAAAAATTTATGTGCAGTATTTGACAAATTACGATTAGCAAATTTAAAAATTCAAATGGATAAAAGCGAATTCTTTGAAAAAGATGCAGAATACTTAGGCATCATTATTTCAATAAACGAAGGTCTTAAACCAAATTTACAAAAAATAGAAGCCATACAAGATATTAGTATCCCAAAAACATTAAAAGAAATCAGATCTTTTCTAGGAAAATTTTCATAATATCGTAGATTTATACCAGATTTCTCAAAATAACAAAACCATTTTCAGAAGTTCAGAAAAAAGGAAAACAAATTGATATCACAAAACCAGAATATCAAGCAGCATTTCATAAATGTAAGGAATTAATAACAAATCTACCAATCCTATCATTTCCGGATTTCAGTAAAGAATTCATTTTAACTACAGTTACAAGTAATTGATAATATAGAAAAACCAATTGCCTATGCAAGTAAAACTTTCAATTTATCAGAAATAAACTATAGTACGACAGAAAAAGAATTAAAAAGCATTCTTTGGTCGATAAACAATTTTAGGACATATTTATATGGAAGAAAATTTAAAGTACGTACGAACCATAGACCACTCACATGGTTATTTACTATGAAAAATGCTAAACAAAAAATAATGCGTTGAAAAATAGAACTTTTAGAATATAGACATAGGATACATACCCGGTAAAACAAATAAAATAGCAGATTTTCTCTCTCGAATACGTGATAAACACAAAATTATAGAAAAGCAAGGAAATATATTAGATACAGATATATTTGCACATTGTATTTCAAAAGATAAACACCTTGTAAAGGCTTATGATAGTAAAAACTTTTGTTTAAAACAAAATGAAGGCCTTAGGAACATACTTATACAAGACACAACAGAGAATAAAATATTTGACTTAATTTCTATGGAAAAGTATAATGAAGATTGCAATGGATTTTTTTTTAAATCCCTAACAGATTTAAGAGATTATTGCATAAAAAATTAAATTTATGAAATAAAAATTCCAAAACTTTCATGTGGATAAGACAAATTAGATTATTCCAAATTAAAAGAATATATAAATAAAATATTTTCAGACACTGAAATAAAAATTAATATTATAATATTACCTGAACAATTTAACCAAGAAACATTAAGTCAAAATGCTACAAATTCCACAGTACATAGTAGTGACAAAAATTCAGTAAACGGCATAAAATATGAAGAAGACAGGATAAATATTGCTGAAAATCAACTTATATTCAAATATGGAGAACAAAACAAAACTAACATGAAAAGAATTGCATTTCAGAGACCAAAGTAACGTTTAAATGTAATAGTATTACGCGAAAATACAAATGATGATATATTAATTTTTTTTTAATCATACATCGTACCAAAAATTAAATATCTTGCAATATTCAATAAGAAACTTGACAAAATTACTTCAGACATAATTAAGAACAATTACGAAACAAATACTATAAATATTATAGCTGTAAGTAAAGGACATAATAGACAAAAATGAACAATTGGAAACTATTTCAAATTTCCATAATGGTTTTTACAAATCATAGAGGCATATTAGCTACGATTAGAGAACTTAAAGAAAATTACTATTGGCCTAATATGACAAATGATATACAAAATAATAGTGAAATATGTAAAATAAACAAATATCTACGACAAACAATTGAAAAGTTAGACAATCTAAGTCCTACTCCAGAAAAACCTTTTGAAATTATAAATTTGCATACACTATCTCTCAACACGCAAAAATACTTATCTTTATTTGATCAATTTTCGAAATATGGAATACTCTACAAATCCCCAGTATTCAACTTCTTAGAAGTCGTAAAAATAATAAAAGAACAATTTTTGGTTCCCATTACCAAAGAAAATTATTGTTGATAAAGGCACTGAATTCGATAATGTAAATCTAAAAGAATTTTGCAAATTACATAACATAGAATTACATATAAATTATACTGACAATCCTAAAAGTAACGCCGCTGAAAGATTTCATAATAGTATTATAGAACATCTGAGAATAATAAATAATAAAGATAACCATAAAAAAACTTTAGAGGATATGGTATAACAATCCATAATAGCATATAATTATACGAAACAATCCATTACACAATTATCTCCAATGGAAGTAATATACGGAAAATACAGGAATAATATATATCCAAAAGAAATTAGAACCAATTTAAAATTATTAGAAAATCATGCTAAGAATCTTAATGAAATCCAAAATCTTGTAAAAATTCGAATACAAAAAGAAAAAGACAAACGATATAAAGATAATATTAACTCTTTAGAGATTCCAAAACAAATATATGTAAAAGAAACTAATAGACGTACTCAAAAATATAAGAAACCACTGTATAAAAAGGCAAAAGTTATAAAATATAATCCACAACTTGGAACAATAAAATGTCTTAAGAAAGAAAAGAAAAAATCAAGTAACGAAACATTTAATAAAATTCAAAAGATACGATTGGACAAAGATAAAATATAATATATTGTTACAGATTACCATGCATAATCGCGGATACACTATTGGAAGAAATAAAGAATAACAATGGAATAAACTTAATAAATTTTGGTAAAGCAAAACTCTATGAGCAAGAAATCTACATACATTATGTCTATGATCTCAATAAAATCACAGGCGCATTTCAAATAAAAGAACAACAAAGAAATAATTTAATAACAAAAATAAGTGTTATTAAAAACAAACGATATAATAATGAACTTGCTTTTAGCCTACAAAATTTAAATAATCAATATGACAATTTAAATGAAAGAATTAATATACTGTTTCCTAAACGACAAAAACGCGGTTTAATAAATGGTCTTTGATCCATCATTAAACAAATTACAGGAAATTTAGATAACTCGGACAAAGAAAAATATGATAACATTATAAACTCTTTTCAAAATAATCAAGTAATACTTGAAAATCTCAAAAGTTCGATATATTTTATGAAAAACGCAACTAAACATTGTAATGAACAATTTGATATTATTTTCAAAACTCAAGAAATGTTAAAGAACAGAATTCTTAATCTACAAACAATATTAAAAGAACAAATTACTTGGCCTAACGTTTTACTAGCTATAAATGCCATAGATTTAATAAAAACAAATCTTGCATAACTTAGTGATATTCTAAATCTCATAGAAATTACACTTTCTTTTTGTAATCTAAGTGTCTTTCATATTTGTCTTTTAGAAAATGAAAATATCATAGTTTTGAAGAAAATGATTTAAAATGAAAATAAAATTGACGACGAGGTATATATAAATTATCTCAATCTCATACATAGTTATTGTTCAGTAAAAGCCCACAAATTGCAATATCTAATCATTATCCCAAAATATTCTGTAAAAATATTCCACACAGTTCAAATAACACCAATTCCTTTCTTCCAAGAAAACAAATTATTATTGTTAAATGTTAACAAACAAATATTACAAATGGATCGAAATTATTATTCATGCAAAAACAACAAAATCATTGATAATATAATTTATTGTAAACTAAATTATAACAAAATAAATCCTTGCACTAAAACACTTCTTTCTGAACACAAAAACACACACTGTGATTACAGACGACTTGCGCAAAATAATGATTTTTTACCAATTGGAAATTGTATTATATATCTTATTCAGGTTAACAATGTAAAACAAGAATTAACTTGTAAAGACAAATCTTTCATGATAGATAAAAAAGGAATATATAAAGTATATAATAATCTATGTTCTTTCAACAATAAATTATTTGAAAATACGCTAAGAGGAAAGGTAATCAATTTAGACCAATTGACTCTAGATATTCAAAACCCAAATATTAAAGATACAAACACAAAACTAAAACATTTAAACATTCATGAACTCACAGTTCCAAAACTAAAAGAACTTGTCGAAATAAAAGAAAATCCCCATAATTTTTTTATAATATATACAATTATAATTTTTGTTATTATATGCATTGTACTTGTCATTGCAAAGAAAAAGATTACAATAATTATTAATAAAAAATTGAAACAAAACCAATTAAATAATACTCCAGTAAAGGAAATATTAGAATTAAACGATATTTAGAATAAGATTGCAAACTTGATCTAGATCTAACATATGATTACATATCACATATATACCTCAATCTCCAGGGGAGGAAATATGAATCTTCCTATATTATCTGGATATGAATAATATATAAGTAACAAAGTTTGTATTATTTATTTTATCAATCATATGAATTTGGAATCTTCCTATATTAGTGTGTCAGAAGATGAATCATATTTAATATAAGAATAACCCGTAGATGATAAGTAACTTAACTTGTACTGTTTATTAATATTTATAATATGAGTATAAATAGGCTAATCCATATGAAAACGTCAGTCAGTATCCTGTTGACTTGTAACGAAGTTCAAGCTACTGTATTGTTTGAATAAATATATATTTTTTCAAAATATTAAGCTGAAAATCATAATTCGCACGTGTTTTATTTTAAAGTCTTTGTGTAATATTTGATTGTTCATGTACCAAGGAGCGTCCATTATTATGCGCAGAGTTTTGTTTTGGAAACGTTGTATAATGTTTATGTTTTTTTTGCGCATCCCCATAGCTGTATGCCGTATGTCCATATTGGTACTATTATAACCGAGAAGACAGTACGTTCGTCTAATTTTTAAATTTAATTGCTTTTGTTTAATGTGTACGTGGATTTGCCATGCGAATCTTTTGTCTAGGTGCATGCCTAGATATTTTACATCGTCTTTTGTTTCCAACTGTTGATTACTGAGTAGTATTGATGGGCAAGTTACTTTTTTGGTCGTAAATACAATGTGTGTAGTTTTTTGTTCGTTAATTTTTATGCGCCACTTTGCCATTTCAGTACATCGTTTAGTGCGCCTTGTAACAGAGCTGATGACTGGTTTGGTTCATCGTGATATGCGAGGATGGCTGTGTCGTTGGCGAAAGTTGCGGTTGTGACGCTATCTAGGCACGGTAGATCTGCCGTATATATTTGGTAGAGGACGGGTCCTAGCACACACCCTTGTGGTACACCTGCTTTAATTAAATGCGGTTCTCTTCGTACCTTACTTGAAAGTATCTTTCGCTTAAATAGGATTTGATAATTAAGAAATATTGATGTGGTAGCTTCAATTTAATTTTATGAAGGAGGCCTTCATGCCACACTCGGTCGAACGCTTGCTTTATATCAATGAACGCTCCTAAACAAATTTTGCCATGTTGGTTGCTTTTCTCTATCTCACTCACAACGCGATGTACCTGTTTTATTGTTGCTGTTGCCTAAATCCAAACTGGTGAAATGGAATTAAATTTTCGTCTTCGATAATTTTTTTTGAGTCTTTTCAATAGTAGTTTTTCAAATAGCTTTGATAGTAAGGACAGCAGTGATATTAGCCTATATGAAGCTGTTGGGATGGTTTGCCTTTTTTGTGTACTAGTATTACTTGGACAAATTTCCATTTTACTAGGAAGTAAGACGTTCTTAAGATTGCATTGTAGATTTGAGTTATTGCAATAATTGCTTTTCTAGACAGTTCTTTTAATACTTTTGCGTTTATTAAATCATAACCGGGTGCTTTTTTGTTGTTTAGGTGTTTGATTTCTTCTATTATTTCATTAGGTGATATGTGCTTAATGGGAAAACTTAGTTGTAGAGAAGACAAGAAATCTTGAATTTGATTATTTTCTGTCTGATATCTTGGAAGGATTTGGTTCGAATACTTTTGTGAAGTGTTCTGCAAAAACTTTAGCTTCCTGTTCGTTCTCTTTGGCCCACGTACCATCTTCTTTTTTATTGGTGGTATTTATTTTGTAGTGAGACAAGAATATATGTATTTGTATTTAAAAATATTTTTTGTTTTATGCGTACAACCAGGTAAAATATCTTGCGAGAGGTTATGTGCCGGCCACATCAGATTTTTTATTTTTTTGTCATTTTCTTAATTTTGTTTTATATTCCGTTTTATTGCTATTTTTTCCCTTAGAAGTTTCGGGTAGTTAGTGACGATTTCGATTTCCTTTTCTGTCGTTGGTGTGGAGTACCATGCTGCTTTTTGGAGGAGTTGGATGTTGTTTTCCACTGCTTGTTCGATGGCTTTTGATGATACTAGTGGAATATGTAGAGTAGTATTATCGTCGAGATATTTTCTGAAAGTTTCCCAGTTTGTTGTTTTATTGTATAGGCTTGGTATTTTTCCTTTGTGTATTATGGTAGTGCTTACGGTAAGTATTACTGCAGAGTGGTCTGAGATTTAGTCAACACATGACTCAATGTTTGTGTAGTTTTGTGAGAGACCCTGTGTGACGAAGAAGTTTACAAGGTTTGATGTTTTATTCGGGTCTGTAGGCCAATACGTTGGTGTGCCTGTGCTAATGTGAATATATCTCTTCGATCCTAGTACTTTTTGCAGCTCTGCTCCTTAGGGGTTTATTAACCTTGAGCCCCATTGGGTGTGCTTAGCATTGTAAGCTCCGTTGAAGATAAATCTGTCCCCTAATGTTTTGAAGTACTCTTCGAAATCTTTTTGTATTGTGTTATATTTACGTGGGCAGTATTCGGCTGATATGATTAGTGATCCTTGTAGTTCTTTTATTTAGATACTAGTCGCTTGTATTGGTTCTTTTTCATAGTTCTCCATTTCGAAATGTTGTATTTTTTCGCTAATTATTATTGCTGTTCCGCCATGTGCTGTACCGTTAGGGTGCTTTGTGTAGTACGTTTTAAATTTTGTAATTTTAAAATAATTTCTGTTCGTGAAATGAGTTTCGGATATTAGCATGTCTATTTTTTGCAATTGGAGAAATACTTTTATTTCCTGGCGATTCTGCGATAGGCCGTTAGCATTCCATAATGCGATTCTTATCGGATTAGTAATTTTTTTTATTGACGATGGCGGCGAGAAGATTTATTATCATTGTATTTTGTTGCATTAACTGACTGAACATTGTTTCAAATTTATTTAATAATTGTGTTAATACCGAACTATTTTCGGTTTGATAAGTAGGGTTGTTTCAATGTTTATGATTTACGAGATTTTCTGTTACTTGTGAGTAACTTACGTTTTCCTTTACTCTTTGGGACTAGAATTTGTTTGGGGGGGTTATTTGTTTTCTGTGAGTTGTTTAGTGCAGTTTTGTTTCTCAGTTTTTGCAGCTGTTGGTATACTATGGGTCCCTTGTAGTTTGCTGAGTGTGGACCAGAGCAGTGATTACAGAGTGCTGTTTCGTTTGTTTTTTTGTTTCAATTTGTAGTTGGGTGATTTTTCGTGTACTTTACACAATAGAATTCTCTGATGCAATAAGCTTTGGTATGCTTGTAGTCCTGGCATCGCATACATTGTGGGATATCATTTTTCTTTTCCGGTGGTTCTACGGTAATTTTCGTACCTAATAAGTATTTCAAATCGTATATTATTTTATTGTTTTCTCCCGGTTCTTGGTCAATAAAGAACATTGGTAAGGGCTCTTTGGGTTTCCAACCATCCGTGCCTACAGAAGGTTGAATATTTTTCATGACCGTTTTGTATGCCCTTTGATCTCGTGGCTGATAAGTATGATATGCTATTCCCTTATTATCTAGCATATGTATTAATTTGTGATAAGCATCTGGTATTCTTGTATTTATTTATATATTATTGTTTGATGGAGTTTTGAAAATGAACTCTTTAGGCTTTAGTACTGTTTTTACACTATTCAGCATTGAGCTATAGTTTGTTACATTTTGTGTGTAGATAGGTGGGGGTTTCGTGTCTGTCTTTAGTTCATTTTCTTGAGTATGGGAGTCGTCGGCTAGTACAAAAAAATCTGTTTGAGTTGTGGATTATTGCTGTCGTAATTATTTCGTTTTCACTAGCATTAAACTTGTTGGGTTGTCTATTATCAGTTTCGGTGCCTCTGTTTCTTTTCTCCGGTCGTCTTACAGGTATAGTTTTCCAGTTATTAGTTGGTTTGGCATTTGCTCGTAATTGGAGGTAGTTAAATATGGTTTCATTACATTCAGAGATCATAGTTGGTGAGTCTAAATCGGTCCGATTGTTCTCGTATGTAGCGTTTATTATTGATTGTATTGAGAATGTTGTTGTTGACACATTCATGGGGTGATACCTTCCATTTACGTAAGTGGAGTCTACGGCTATAGGTGTACATACGAGGATGGGATGATTATTACCCGGCCTAAGATGGATAGAAACAAAACATGGAACTAAAAATGATTTTATTTTTAGACACAGTCTCCTTGTAACTCAATGCTTTTGGTCCAACGATATTCAAGGGCCTTTATCTCGTTCGTATAGGAAGATTCTTCCAGCTGTTCAAAATAGCCATTTGTGCTCTCTATTACTTCCTGATCCGATGCATATTTTTTGCCAGCATGGAATTTCTTTAAGTTTGGAAACAAACTAAAGTCGGAAGGAGCCAAATCTGGAGACTAGGGTGCATGAGGCAATAATTCGAAACCCAATTCATAAATTTTAGAGATTGCAACAACAGATTTGTGGCAGGGCGCATTGTCTTGGTGAAACAGCACTTTTTTTCGCCAAACCAGGTCTGTGCTCACGAATTTTTTCCTTTAGTTGATCAAGTAGATTTGCGTAGTATTGTCCATTAATCGTTCTACCTTTTTCAAGGTAATCTACTAAAAGGATACCTTTCGGATCCCAAAATACGGTTGCCATAACTTTACCGGCTGAGAGAACTGTTTTTGCCTTTTTTGGAACGGGTTCTCCTCTTGTAATCCATTGTTTTTGCTGTTGTTTCGTTTCCGGTATATTATGATGAATCCATGTTTCATATACTGTTACAAATCTGCGCAGAAATTCTGTTGGATTCCGTTTATACAGCGCCAAACCCAAGTGACAACAAACGCGGCACCCATCGCGCAGAAAGCTTTCTCATCTGTAAAACTTCACATTATATGTGATGTGTTCGCTCTTTAGATATGCCCACAATGTCAGCTATCTCGACCAACTTCAATCGACGGTCGCTTAAAACCACTTTTTGAACTTCAAGGACCATTTCTTCAGTTGTGGCCGATTTTGGCCTGCCTAGACGCTCAGCATCAATAGTACTCGTACGACCACGTTTAAAGTCTGCAACCCACGTTTTAACACTGGTGAATAATGGAGCAGATTGGTTTAGAGTAGAATATAGCTCGGCTTTAATACCTGTGGGACTTAAGCCCTTAATAAAAAAAAATTATTACAGATCGTACTTCGATTTTTTCCATTTTTGGAAAAACTCAAAAGTTTTTTTCTTTGGCGTTATCTCAAATAGAAACTGCTTGGCCGAAAATAATGAAATTTCACTGACAAACTACTGATAAGTGGCAGTACAACAAAAAATATAAATTTTTGAAAAAACGCCTACTGGATCTAGGTTAGGCCCCCTATTAATCATGTAGTAGTATATAGTGTAGTTGCTGTTTGACTATAGCATGGTGTTGCTGTAGTTGTTGTTTGGATATAAGATGTGAATGTAAGACCTCCACTTGTTTCTTGCATTGTACTTAAATTTTGTTTATCCGGAATTACTTTCTAGTTTTAGCTATGACACGGTTGGCAACACTGGTTTTGAGTCACTTGCTAGAGTAGCACGGCGCAAGGTCAAACTCGCGCGCACTTCACCTCTTGTGTTTAATTTTATTCGTCGCTTGATCACTTATTTATCACTAAAACTCACTGATGTTTTACTACACTTTACAGTGATAGATCCAATAAGTGTTTGTAGTTGCAATACAATGTTAAAAAAAATATTTCACGATATTTTTGGAAATAAATTCAAATAATCAGAGAAGTAAAATGACAGGTGTAACCTTGAGTGTACTTCAGAGATCACTGCATATTGTATTTATATTTGTCAAAATTTATGTTATTAATTTCAGAATGATGTAATAGTTCGACTATTATGTCGTTATTTATTGTGTTTATAATTTCGTCCGATTACTTAAGATTAATTACGGGGTAATGAAGATAATGATTATCAATTTTTGCAATTCCCTCAGGTATTATGAGATTTTTTTCAATTTTAATTCCGGGATGAATACTTCTCCATTTTCAATACAGTTTGTGTAAATCTTTATTCATTTTTCAGAGCTGGGTTTTAATTTTACGTAGTGTGGACGCGGCTTTAACTGATAGTGAATTCTTATCTCGCCTGCCGGTGTTATAGTTTTATCGTTAGTTAGTCAATGATCGCTTTTAGTGTTTTCAAATTATCAAGTCCTAACAATATATCTAACTGATTGTGAAAATCGAAAAGATGATATTTAAGCATAATTTCTGACCTTTTAAATAATTTTGAACATGGTAAAATTAAACTAAAATTTTCTATAGACGTGCCATGTGCTGTAGTGATTTTAAAAGAATCTTGTTGAATTCTTTTATCGTAATATTTTTGAGCGATTTCCGGTTTTATAAATGAGCGTATGCTACCGGTATCGATAAGAACTGAGTTCGCTATTATTATGTGCTAAAGACATTAATTCGAGTTGATCTGCGAGGATGGTAGTTCTAAAAAAATATTTGTTGCTTGTTCTGTTTCGTACGCAAGAGTTTCTTCAACGGGTTCGTTTTCAAATGTTATTATTACATTGTTACCGTCATAGTATGTTTCGTCGTCATTTACTTCTATATCATAAAGTTCATCAAACACGAAGTTCGGTGGCTGGGAGTTAGAGTACTGTCTGGGTATGAAATGTTGTGGGCGATTGTTGTAGCCTGATGTGCCTGGTCTAACTAAATTGGTAGATTGTCGAGTGCTAACACTCATAGGCACAGGTTTAGCGAAATTTTGGTTGCCGTTAGGCCTAAAATCGTTGTTTTTTGATTTGAGATTGATTGATTGGTTTTTGATGATATCTAGGTTGCAAATCAGATCTGTATACTGGTGGAGCATACGATTGTCTTATTTGTGGCTGTGGATATCTATTATGTGTGCTTTGATGAGTATATTGTTTTGGTTTCTGTGAAGTGTTAGTATCGATTTTATGTGTGCGCAAACAACCCTCTCTTTGAAAATCGTTTGTTAGCAATCCTAGTGCAGAGTTCATGTCTGCCGGATTTTTCGTACGCATAAGCGTACCGAGCGGTTCTTTCAGACCACGCAATAATATGCGGAGTGCATATTGCCTAATCTAGTTGCCTAATATAAGGGCTTCGGCTGCTTCATTGTTAAATAGGGTATTTGTAAATTTAAGTTCTTGAACTTTATTATAGTATTCAAACGGGGATTGGTTACCTTGTTTAAGCTCAACTAATTCGATAGCAAAGGTGCAACAGTCCCTTTCATCCGAATGCGAATTAGTAAGAGCTTGTTTTATACAATCCCACCCAGTTAATATGGAACCAGCTAACTGAATGGATGCATCACCTTGAATTTTGGCTAAAATAGTTGACATCAAATATTCATTCTAAAAGTCATTCAGTAACTTTTCACAAATTTCTATGAATCTGGGGAGTAATTTTGGGTCTCCGTAAAAATCGGGGATAATATCAAGGTATGCTTTTTCTAGTAGTCGGAGTAGTCATTGTATAGTTAATATTTAAATTATTTAACTCTATTAAAATATTATCTATATGATCGTTAAGGGAATTGTAGGAAGCAACTGAATTTATGTCCGAATCTGTATCTGAATGTGGTTGACTGATATCGCTGAAGGACATATAATACACTTACCTACATGATTATCGTCCGGATGTCCATGGGCTCGTCTTTGACGTTTTCGTGAAGTGGTGTCGACTTCTGCAGCTCTGTATTCAGCAGGGCAAGGTAGGGGACAACTTCTTCATGATGTTCATTCGTGGAGCCTCGGCAACAATTCTTGTTGAAGTTCGGGATTACCAAATAATCGTAGAAATTTATTAATCTGTTTGGAAATCCTACCGACTGCGCCAGTTAAGTAAACGTTATTGACGTATATATATATATATATATATATATATATATATATATATATATATATATATATATATATATATATATATATATATATATATATATGTTTTACAAGAAGAAAATATTATTTTTTCAGATTAATTCAAAGCGACACTACAGTCTCTTTACTACAATTAACTCGACGTAAGGTCGAAACAAGAGTTTTATACTACATACATGGGAAACTAAAGATAAAGTAATATAAGGTTTGCAACGTGATGAGATCAGCGGTTCCTGTGGGAATGGGTGATCTAACTTGTATATATAAATTAATAAATATTAATTATCGGGTATATAATAAGTGTTGTTTTACTCACATCAGATTTTTTGGATATATTTTTAGGCTCATTCGATAGAGTATTTTGTTCTGAATTCAACCTTGTCATCATTTTACATATATCTTTACATAACAAAAATATGGAGAAAAAATCAAATATAATATAATATAATATAAATAAACGCCCAAAATAATCATTTATCTACACGTTACATCCAACCCTTAAATGTAAAACAATTATGCCTGATTGCACCGCTGAAGTTTAAATTTTAAGTGTTCTTTAAATTGGCAATATCGTTTCGAAACGAAATGTCAAAAGGGAATGTGAATATTACTGTCAAAATTTCAATTTGCATTTTTTAAGCTTAGCTTAAAATTTAAGTGTTAGCGGTATAAACGTGCATTATTTTTCTTTTAAAATGAGGTAGTTTTTATGTGTAATATATTACTTTTATTTCATAAACAAATAAATAATAATAGTATGTTTGCTTAACGATAAATTATAATAAAAACGGTTGGCTACAAAGTAATGTTTGGCAAGAAAATATTTTTTACATGCTAAGCATAATTTATGTATTATAATAAATTTATAGTGTAATTTATTTACATGTTTTAAGCAAAAGCTCTTAAGTAAGAAGTTTTGGATCATATTTCAATATTGTAACCTTTTTATTTATTTGGATGAAGTGTTAAAAATCAAAGAACTATTACGAATAAAAATAGATGTTTATTTAACGATAATAAATATATTTACAGCGTCATCGCTAAAAACAGGCACTCGCTCATTGCTGCGGCGATGGCGGGCGCTGTACGTTACAACATATTTTTCTATATAATCGGTTTATGGCTTTAAGTAAAGTACTATTTCCGGTTTATCAGAAAAAAATCTAATATATCGTTCTCATTAATATAAGTCGTAAGTACCAAATTTGAAAAGTTTTGGTTTATATCATAATATAATATACATATTTCACAAAAATCTGTTCAGAGCTTCAAATAAAGTATCACTTGCGGTTTATCAATTTTAGCAAAAATCTAATATGTTGTTCCCTTTCATATAAAAGTCTTAATAACCAAATTGTAAAAGTATTGGATTATATCTATATATTTTTCGCGAAAATATTTTCAGAGCTTCAAGTAAAGCATCACTTGTAGTTTATCAATTTTAGCCAAAATCTTATAATGTTCCCCTTCATACAAAAGTCTCAAATAATAAATTCGAAAAGTTTTGGAATATAACATAATATATTTTTCACGAAAATCAATTCAGAGCTTTAAGTAAAGTATCACTTCCGGTTTATCTTAATTTTAGCCAAAATCTAATATGTTGCTTCCCTTTATATAGAAGTCTTAAATACTAGAATTTCAATAAATTATCACTTCCGGGTTATCAATTTCTCATTATTAAAGTCTTAAATAACAAATTTGAAAAGTATTGGAATATATCATAATATATTTTTTACGAAAATCTGTTCAGAGCTTTAAGTAAAGTATCACTTCCGGTTTATTAACTTTAGCCAAAATCTAACATGTTGTTCCTCTTTGTATAGACGTCTTAAATTCAAAATTTGAAAAGTTTTGGAATATATCATGATATATCCTTAGATGAATGCAGAAAGCTTAAATACGGAAAATAAAAATATTTGGTATAAGAGTTATCGTGGACGAAAAAATCGTCACACGTATGCACACACGCACATACACACACATACACACACCCACACACACACACACACACACACACACACACACACACACACACACACACACACACACACACAAAGAGAGAGAGAGAGAGAGAGAAAGAGAGAGATCATCGTGAAAATAATAAAACCGTGTTGTGGGGACGCTAATTCGTACTTATTCACTGATAACTATGCAATTTTTGAAAACATTACCTCTCTTACCTTTGGTATGGCGAGAGGTAAAAACTGTCAATATAAATAAAAACAAAGGGGTAAACAATTTGTTTTTTTACTCGGATAAATAGTTTTGAACCATTAAATACAATAAACAAAAAATAACTTTATACCCTAATGA
Organism: Harpalus rubripes; assembly: GCA_963082715.1. Taxonomy (NCBI): domain Eukaryota; kingdom Metazoa; phylum Arthropoda; class Insecta; order Coleoptera; family Carabidae; genus Harpalus; species Harpalus rubripes. The sequence continues at coordinate 10,330,360 of OY720461.1, forward strand.
GTTAATACCATTGAAAATCTGTTGGAAACAATTTACAAATATATCACAAGGAATGATGATAATTCAAAGCAGATATTTAAAATTATATCGGATGCATGGAAATCGATAAACCACAAAATCATCGATAATTTACTTAATTCGATACGACGACGAATGCAGTCTATTATAAATAATTATAATCGATACATACATTCATAGACCTTCTTTATGGGCTGTTACATAGGGATATGACAAATAATGTAAATATAACACTATAAATTTACTATTTGTTGCAACAAATGCAATATAATTTTTTCTGCATCTGTTATATTCGCGTATTTTTCGAATACATATGATTATAGAAGCACAAATTCAAAGAGTTCTATAAGTCGTCACCAAATATATGAAAAGTTCAGAAAAATTGCAGGATATTTAAGGGTAAAACAGTGAGCGAAAAGGAAAGCTTATACATTACAAAATAAATTATAAACATAGTGATAGGTAAAAAATTCACATAATAACATTCTTACTACTTGGATCTTTCCCGAAAGATTAACTTTAATATAGTACCTCAGTAGATTAGTTACGAGTGTACTTAGTTTTAAATTGAATACCATATCCATTTTACCGATTATTCTCTTTGGTAAAACCAACGGTATATTAGGTACATTGGCGGTAAGGAGATTAACTTTCATAGTTTAAGAAAATGTACATTAGAATTCATATAAAGTATTGAATTATAAGAAAGATGATTATATTTAACTGTATTTTAAATACAAATGTTTCACTTCAAAAAGATATAGAGTGATTGAAAAAAGTTACGTACAGAACCATCAGCAAACCGTAATTTAACCGCCGTTTTCATTTATGAGAGAAAAGTAGATATAGGTATATTATACGTTACATAAATATCAGTTTTCGACCTCTCAATATTCTACTGAAAAATCAAAGCAGGTAGAGATAAATGATATTCGATTGTTTACCGTTAGAGTCGCTTCGACACAGTAACATATTGGGAGAAAAATACGGGAAAATGCATATCTCTTTGCTATAAAAATTAAGGCTATTTTTGATCAGATTTCAAATATTTTTTTTGTGATTATAGACTAAGATTCAATGTATGCTGGTTCTATATTACATTTTCTAATTTGCTTCCATATTTTTTTATATAGTTTTGCAAAATTTGCTACATTTAGTTAATTTGCATCTGTTTTAATACTATAATTATAATTATTTTTTTTGAACAAATTTAATACAGAATAAGCGTAGTTTTGTTATTGCACTATATTTAAAAAAAATCTGATGTGGCCAGCATATAACCTCCCGTCAATTCCATGTTTAAAATAGCAATGAACTTTAAGTGAAGTACCAGTTCCGATTGATCGTTTGTAAACAAAATCTAATTTATTGTTGCAATATATAGAAAAGTCTGTAATACGAAATTTTGGATTATATTTTATTATGTTAATAGCTCCAAATTAAGCAGGTACCACTTCCGGTTTATCACATATGTATAGTCAAAATCTAATATGTTGTTTCAAATTATACACGAGTTTTAAATACCAAATTTGATAAGTTTTGGATCATGTTTTAATATGTTTTCAAGAAAATCTATAGCTTCCTGTAAAGTACTACTTCCGGTTTATCAATCTTAGAAAAAATCTAATGTCATTCTCATTAATATAACAGTCTTAAATACCAAATTTGGAAAGTTTTGGATTGTATCAATATATTTTTCACGAAATTATGTTCAGAGCTCCAAATAAAGTATCACTTCCGGTTTATCAATTTTAGCTAAAATCTAATATGTTTCTTCCCTTTCTATGAAAATCCTAAATACTAAATTTGACAAGTTTTGGAGTAGGTATATTTTAACCTATTTTTCACAAAAATCTGTTCAGAGCTTCAAGCAAAGTATCAATTCTGGTTTATCAATTTTAGAAAAAATCTAATATGTCCTTATTAATATAAAAGTTTAAATACCAAATTTGAAAATTGTTGGTATATATATCACAAAATATTTTTCACGAAAATCTGTTCAGAGCTTTAAGTAAAATATCATTTCCGGTTTATCAATTTTAGAAAAAAAAAACTAATATGTCGGTCTCATTAATCTTAAAGTCTTAAACACCAATTTGAAAAATTTTGGTATATAGCATGATATATTTTTCACGAAAATCTATTTAGAGTTTCAAGGAAACTATCACTTTCGGTTCATAAATTTTAGCCAAAATCTAATATGTTCTTCCACTTGATACGAAAATCTTAAATACTAAAATTGAAAAGTTTTGGTCTAGATTTTAATACAATTTTTCATAACGACTGTTATGGGCTTTAAGTAAAGTATCACTTCCCGTCGTCCAATTTTACCCAAAATCTAATCAACTCTTAATATAAATGTAGAAAGCTTAAATACGGAAAATAGAAATTTTTGGAAGTTTGTTGTAAAAGTTATCTTGAAAAAAAATCGTCACATACACACACACACACACACGCACACACGCACACACACACACACACACACACACACACACAAACACACACACACACACACACACACACACAAAACATTATCATAAAAACGTGTTGTGGGGATCCCTAATTCGTGCTTATTTACTGAAACTCACCATCGAATTTTTGGATTGATAACATTCGGCCTAATTCACTAAGATATTTGTTAACATAGTCGTTAGGTAACAACTGAGAATTAACAACGATTTTTAGTAACTCTTGTAACAACTGTCATTCAATTGGTATTCAGTAAATATATAATTAACAATCGTTAAATTTAAAAGTGATGTTATTAACAAGTGATTTAAAAGGCATGTCGATTCTCAATATTTATACATATTTCTACTCAACGTAAAGTAACAGATTTTGATTAGTTTGACGTTTGAGTTTTTAATAATGATTTATAAGAAAATTCGGGGTGCATGATGTTCCGCGGAACAATATTCTCTAATGGTAGATTTTGGGCAATTTAAATGACAAGGCTAGTTTTACATTTCATTTCTGATAACTGCTAGTTGTAAATTTTGCACATCGTTGATTGACCACGGAAAATTGAAATTGTGCCCTTTAATTTCTTTATAAGACTCATAGCCAGGCGTAGAATTTAAGTGTTATGAGAATCGGATGAAGTTCTCTAGTTTAGTATATATGTTTATTTAAATCCTATGGTTGAATGCGATCGAAGTTTTAGCAATAAAAATAATAAAAATTTGACATTGTTTAAATGACTGTTTAAATTTAATTGTGTAAGGTAAATGAAAATAAATTACAAAAATGAATTTAGATCTTTTCGGGAGAAAATCAGAAAATTTGTTCAATATTAATATATTAAGAATTAAAACATTTAAGTTTGGAATAAATGTAAATCTTTCATCTTGTGGCATGATACCTTCGAGCATATATTGACTCAGTATACTTGAAACATGAGACCATCCAATTTACGAATTGAACTTAGCAACCGACATTCAATTCAACAACTGAAAATAGTTAATTTTAACAACTTTGCTTAGAGAATTAGGCCGACTACCTCCCTTACCTTCGGCATGACGGGAGGTAAAAAGTATTATTATAATTTATTAATATTTTACTTTGATTTTAATGGGATAAAGAAGACATATTTTTCTCACTTTTGCGCATGTGTAACCTTTCCTCTTAATACTAAATTCTACCATTGTTATTTAGCGTAAAATTATATTGTGTAAGATTATAGAAATTCATAAAATTGCATTATATACCATAGATGGGATAGGAATATTCCTTAAAAGCATAATAGCAATTCGGTGCATTAAAATCACCAAAGATAATTACATTTGAATTAAAAAGAAAGTGAATGAAAATATTGAATCAAATAAAATATTATAATCATTAGGAGCAGAAAATGGAAGAATATAAATATTTATTACAAACAATATTTTATGATAGATAAAAATTTTGATAAATAAAATATCAATATTAGGTACTTCGTGCAGCTCAGGGCAGATCAATCGAATATCTAACTGAACAGTTTTAAAATCTTTTTTGTAGCTAATAAGACACCTCCAACATTTGTTGTATTGGTTTGAAGAAAATTAAGATCACTTCTAAAGACTTCATAATTATTAACATCAAACATTTCTGTACTATTAAGTCCTTCATGGCACCAAGTATCTGTGAGGGAAATTAAGTAATACTGAGGCGAATTAAGAGAATTCGTATAAATATCATAGCACTTCGTATTCAAACCCCTGACGTTTTGATAATAACATGATAATAAATCACTGATTTCATTGGTAGAATGAATAACTGAAGAATCTATAATTGTGTGACCGTTCTCTTATTGCTATAATTCACCAAGTACGTTTTTTTCTGAATTTAGAAATTGCTTCTGGGTACCAAACTGTATGATCTGTATTAATGTACAGATTTTGCGATGACTTTAGATAAGTAAAAGGAGTACACTTTTGAATCACTGATTTGCATTCACTTAGTTTATGAGGTTCAGCACATTTGGGACAAGTGACTTCCCTTTTCGTACATTGACTAGAAGTGTGATGAAAACCACAGCACTGGAAGCAACGACGTACGTCGATACCATCATAAGCAGAAAAGTATTCATATGCAATCCACTGTTTACTCAAATTCATAGTTTTATGGTATGTGATTAAATCCACTTTTAAAATACATTGGTATAAGTTCTTATTATTACGTACAGATTTCAAGAATAAGACTTTGCAAGTACTATCATCATGCAAGCAGAATTTTCTAAGTGGTTTCATATGGTCTATAATTTGTACCAATTGAAGTTTATCAGATTATTCCACTATTTTTATTGTCGGATATTACATAGCCGCTTGCTTCACTTCATAATTGTTACTTAAGTTTTCATTGACAATTTTTTTTTAATATAGATGAATCATCATTTTTTGCGCAATTTACAAGCAGACCTATATCACGGGAAT